>OV816028.1:141963685-142006682 GCA_929113105.1 Agrypnus murinus | reverse complement strand
TTTATGCAATACATATATAAGAACAGTAAGTACCAGACGTTGTGTGTGTGTGGCTGTGCTCTTCAATTGATATACCACATTTGGATACAGGAGAACATGTATCACTTAATATTTTGTCAAGAAAATTGAAATCCAAGTTCATGTATAAAGGAAGTAGAAGTTATTTATCCATTGCCTTACGACAAATTGGATTCGTATACTATAAGAAGGACCATCCAAGACATGGAATGATGGGGGGATGGATGGGGATGAACAAAGTCATATTGTTCATAAGAGAATAATTCTTTTAAAAACGTACACTGAAAATATGCAGCAAAGGTGTTTGATCAAACAAGGAATATCCAATTCCATATGGCAACAGCGCATGGTCTGACGTCATAATTTAGTAATGACGTGAACGTAAACTTAAAGGCTGCAGTCTCACCACCTTCAACCACCCACCGCCACCAAACATACATTAATCAATGGCGCTGGTCCCACTAAGCCACTGTTAGCCACCTACTACCATCAAACGGTGACCACTAGTTTAAAATTTCCGACGTGTTCGAATTTTGGTGGTTGGTGGTCAGCGGTGGTTGGCAATGCGCACGCGCTAGTGGACATGATGAAAATAGACACTAAAATTTGAATTTCCTGTTTATATTTAGGTTTTTTGTTTTTGGTAATTAGCAGTGAAAACTTTTCAAACAAAGTTTCTCTTCGTTTGTTTATAAGCTGGGGCACTAATTATTATTTATTGATAAAATTCTCCCAACTGCTTCCTCTGAAGAAAGATTTTCCGTACCCACACCTTTCGTGATTTTTTATATTTTATTCCACATGTACCATAGCACATGGTTATAACTTTCTCGCTATCTGATTCATTTGACAATATCATACTTTTGCAATAATTAGGTTTATTATTTCTTTAAATACAACGCGACAATAGTAAACAAATAATGCACATAACCTCATTTAATAGAAAATAATAATAACAGTGCTTGCTAAGTTGGCAATATGTTTACTTCAGAGATAAACATAAAACAAGCGCGAGATTTAAAATTTTACATGATATTGGTGGTCACTACTTGCTTCAGTGGGACCGCACGGGATTATTTTAATTGGTGGTGGTCGATGGTAGTGGGTGGTGGTGTGTGGTAGTGGCTGCAGTAAGACTGCGGCCTTTACACTAAATATCGTATAGGATTTATTATCCTGAAACTATATGATTTTGGCGTTTGCAGAATTCAATTGTTAGAATGACATGTAACGAAATTTTCGGAAAAAATTCTCGAAATTTTGAATTTTTGCGATTAAGTCCTTTAGGATGTGCAAAAAATAGCGTATATACCACTGGACTAAAGTGCCTTTTAATCCATCATGTTTTTTTATACATATATAATCCATTCCTCTTTTACCGCATCTTGCAGTGCCGGGGTTCACACAAACTGTTGTGGGAGTGCAACTGAGGTAATGGTGTTATTGTAACAAGTACATTACGCTCCCCCATACTTTATCACTCATACAACTTTCATACCTTATCCTAAGGAGCTCAAACACGATTGTACTAAGTTTTTAAAATTTTGTCGCAACCCAGGTTTGAACCCCTGTCCCTCTGAACGATAGGTAGGATCTCTACCACTCGACCACGGAGGGTCTTTATTTTATATTTTTATATAAAATAAATTCACATTCGGGGTTAAAAGATTCACTTTAGTCCCTGGGTATATAATATACTATTATCTACAGTGTTGTGACGTATCTACGTACAATTTTTTGGTTTAGTAAACTTGGTACTGTAGTGATTTATCATGCCTTGATTTAGTATCCAAGGATCCAAGGCAACAGATGTAAACAGATTCAGATATGAATTCATAAATAACCCAGTCAAACATTCATTATCTCTACTCTCCAACATTTCTCTAAATTTGACTGTTATTTGTATAGTGTTTGACTACTATAGGCTATTGTGTAATAAGTAGTATAATAAGTAGTATTATAAGTAGTATTATAAGTAGTATAATAAGTAGTGTAATAAGTAGTATAATAAGTTATCTTTGCAAATATATGTATATAAAACGATGGATGAAACACTATTTATTCATCTTATTTATTGTTTCTAGCTTATTTACTTTGTGGAACTTCATAATCATGAAATAAATAAAGATTAATAAAAAGTTTTGCCGTATTTATTAAATTATAACCTGACAATATTGTTTCGACAGCTAAGCTGTCATTATCAAAGGTGATATAAATATAAACAAACACGTCGCTAAGGTAAATACAAAAAATAGGTAACTAGATAAAAAGACAAAAATAATGAGAATAAATATGTAAGACTTCCAGTAACGGAGAATTACTGAGCTCAATCTATTCATTTATTAAAGGTACCCTGAGTTTGTGTTTGTATATCTCAAAAGCTTCTAAAATGTCTAATTTGCGTTTGTTATTACAAAAATTTAGAAATTTAATATTATTTTGAGGAGTCACTGTGTGATTTTGTTCTAAAAGGTGTTTGGCATAATTAGATTTTTCAAGGTGTTTATTTATGTAACAACGCACGTATTCTTTATATCTTATGTCAAAATTTCTGTTAGCTAACATATTTATGGATAATTTAGAAGATCAAATATTTGAATTAGATCTTTCTAAACACATTATTTTTTGGTTTCGTTATGTTGATGACATTTTAGATTGTTTTGACAGTTCTTTTGAGGTTATCAGTATATTTTATTGTACCGTGTTATTATACTTATAATTATAAAATGAACTTATAAAATAATTTGTTATAAAAACATTGTATATTATGCATTAATGAAATTTAAAAATGTAATTTAATAATTCAATAAAATATATAATGACATCACAAATTTTATCAATCCCCGCTCTCTATCGACACAATTATAACACATTTTCAACTTCCCCCCCCCCAAGCAACGTGTTTAAGCAACAATAGTTTATGATGGACGGCCGCTTAAAAGTCTAATAGGAAAGTTTGTAGATTATGTTACATAATCGCCTACCTTATATCAACGTTATTTTCTTGTTGTATTTTTCACGCCATCTGTATTTTTTTGTTCCAATAAAACTGAATATTGAATCGAAAAAAAATCATGTTTAAATTGTATTCCTTACTTTCTGAGCTTATAAAAATATTCCATCTTTTTAACTTCATTAAGCTGTCAAGTAATAACAACTTTATTATTATAATGGGTGTTCATTTAAATTCGTAATCTAGCAACCTTTGGATTATTGCCTGTCTCAATCTGCGACATATTATATCTGTCGCTCTGCCTTCTTTCATTAAAATTCCAAAGGTTGCTAGATTACGAATTTAAATGAACACCCGTTATTTTTAGAGCTCTAATTATATTCAAATAAATTGTGCACACGATCCCACCTCTACACTCCTCCAACCGAAGGTCGTGCCGAGCTGGTGACGTATTTCCGTTTCTCAAGTTCTTTGCAGTTGGTTACTTCGTTGTGCTATAGCACAAAATAAAATCTTTGTTATTTCAATAAAATCTGCTGAATTAGGAGGTCATCCTTCTAATAAAGTAGATAGAGAATGAGAGCCAAGGTATGTAATTTATTTTTTCTGTAAAGATTTTTGATTAATATTAAGAATTACTTAATTTATTAAAAATTCGATATTCGACGTCCGTCAAATTTTTTTAATGCATGTTGCTAATAAACGTTTTTAATTTTTTTGGGGAGATTTGCTGCACATTTATATCTTTTGTAGTAGTAATTTTGAAAATTAATGTATACCTTCTTTTAGAAAGTGTGTTAATTTTAAAATTCCTATTATTTCTTTAATGTGTAAATGACATAACCTTAATTTGTTAGTGCTTCATAATAATTTTTAATAAAAATGTTCGGATGTTTTAAATATCGTTAGATGTTTCTAACGTTATTTTGTTTTTTATTTTAAATGTTAGCAATTTCTTCATCAATCCTTTTCATTTAGTAAAAATTTTTAAAGCTAATAGAATGAAAATTTTTAGGTTATTGTTTGATCGAAGTTGAGCATTATAAATTATAAATCTTGCAACATAGATCGTTCTTTAGCTTTCATTGCTAAATTTTTTTTTATTAGAGTAGATCTAACAGATTCTTTTCAATTTTTAGTGGAGAAAGAAGAGGATGCGCAGGCTAAAGCGTAAACGCAGGAAGATGCGTGCGAGGTCCAAGTAGACATCTTTAGGTAAGGAATCTACTTGTATCTATCGATTGCTTATTAATGTTGCCTATTTTTATTATAGGTCCCACATTTCTAGCCAACTTCAACCTGTCCGAGTCATGTGGATCTAAAGTTATCTCTTATACAAATTAATGTTAATTTTTATAAGTGTCCCATTAAGTAACAGTAAAAGCGTTCCACTACATGATTTTGTTTTATTTAATGTATTTATGTGTGTGATGAAAATATAAATAGTGAAATTGCTCTGGTGCACATGTGTAAGGAGGTATAAGTAAAAAAATGGATTTTGGTTAGAAGTAATTTGGGGTAAAATTTCTGTTTTGTGCTATAATAGACTGCAAAGTCATGAAGTTTATTTTTGTAAAACATAAATTGGTAATTTTGGACTCTCCCCCATTGCATATGCACTTGTGAAGTACTTTATAGATGTAATGAGTACGAAGGTTTGAAAAATGTTTTAAGCAAGTGCGAGACAATTTTTATTGAACTACTTAAGAGGGTTAAGTATTGACATTAATGATGTGCACGGTCAAGCTACAATGATAAGGGCTGAAAATGCAAGAAAGTACCAATCCAATTATGCCTTTCGACACAAATTACCTTTGATAATAACTGGAACAAGTATAAAAAATAAAACCTGCGTTTTTGCAAAAATTAGTTAGGTCTTGGAAACATTGGTACAATAATGAAGGGAAAATATTTGCTACCTAATTGTCATTTTTAAAGGTAGGTAGTCAACTATTAGATTTTGCCATCATACTGGTGCCATGAACTAGACCTTCCAAGTCATTGTCCAGATAGTCGAATACTGCAATTATAGCGGACGAAAGTTATAATTGGATGGTACTTCCCCAGACATGATGTATTTAGGATTGATATTTTAGAGAGGAAATTGTAAGATCCTTAAAGGTTGAGCAAACAATAACTATTAGAACAAATAAAAAGTAAATTATGAACTAGATAAGTAACATTTTTTATTATAACATCGATTAAGTAATTTGCACTTGCTCTGGTATGGAATACATTTTGTTCTACCTTGCAATCAAAAGTACCCCAAAACACTTATAGCGCATGCGCCAAGGGGCTTTCCGTATAAAAAAACCCTCTGGTTTCGTTCCGATTGTTAATATAAGTTGAGAAATATCTAAGCTTTGATATTATAGAGGTTACCGGATCAAATCAATTGTCATTTTCTTTGTCATCCCTCATCATAACAGTTGGGGTCAATCCATATGAACTGATGCAATACTGGTCGCTCGGCCACTTCAAAACAGGATAATTTTTTGTGTTATCGCCTCTAAGTATTGGTAAATCTTGATATCTCAAGAAGGGTTGGTCCTAGAGACATGCGTTAAAAACCATTGTATTGCTCACATGACGGACTACATTTAATCTAAACAAAATTTTCGTAAGATGCTTATGGGTGTGATTTATCCACAAAGTTTAACAACATTTTTGCAAAAATCTCCAGCAGCCTCTATAATATCAAAGCTTAGGTATTTCTCAACTTACATTAACAATCAGAATTAATCCAGCAGGTCTATTATACGGAAAGACTCTGGGCGCCCGGTCTATTATTAAATTCAATTTTGACATGAAGCAAAGATTTTTGCTACCATTCTAATATTTTCAAAAAATAATTGATTTTTGACCGTTCCAAGGCGTAGCTGTTTTTTGCATAAACGGAAGTTTTATTGATATTGACGATTTTTTTTAAAAGTTTTGAATGTGGATTTAAATTCAATAGCTGACGATTAAGCTTTAGAGATAAGAAGTTGGTATTTATACATTTTTAATGCTCTATACAAATCTGGTATCAAAATTTTGAAATTCGAGAAACCGAATAAACAGAAGGGCTTATGGATTTCTGTAACTAACTTTTAAGTTTGTTGATTAGGATATAAATCCTAATCCTAGTGTGTTTAAAGTATTAAATAATGCTGTAAAAAGTTCACTAGAAGTAAATTGTTTAGGAAATACATATATAGGGTGAATTTGAAAGGTTGATCACAAATAAAACTGGTAATGGTACTCTATGAATAACACTTACTAAAGACAACAGTGTTAAATCTTAATCTATGCTTGAAGTAAAATACAGCTTTACAAAAAGGTGGAGAACGAATAGTATTGAATTATTCGTTCCAAAACATTTTAAATACAAACCAGCTGAATGTTTATTTAGTTATAAACATAAAAATACACAGAAGATTAACATTAAACATCAAGCTTTGATTAGCATATGACATTATTATTATTCAAAAAACAACAGTTACTAGATGATCCTAGGTATCAAATAGAGTGAGTTTAGGATTGTATGTTCAACACTTCCTCTTAAACGAGAAAATTGTCGTTAGGTATTTTCTCCTGTTAATCCTATCATCTCTCGAAGTTGCTCAAATTTCGTCTTTGCAAATGGTTTCGTTATTATGTCAGCGAGTTGGTTCTCACTCGACACGTAATCCACAGTCATCTCGCCATCTTGCACCTGTTCTCTCACATAGTAGAATCGAACTTTGATGTGCTTGGTTATCGACTTGCATTGTTGGTGTTTCGTTTAGGCAGCTTATTTCGCTTAGCATACGATTAAGCCAAATAATCTCTTTGGCTCCTTCACATGCCGCGATTAATTCACCCTCTGTTGTCGAAAGTGCTGTAACCGGCTGTGTTTGGCTTTTCCAGGTGATTGCTCCTCCGCTGTAAAGACATCACACCACTAGTTGATTTCCCCATACACTGAAAAAAATTTGTACATTTAAATGTAAAATTACATGAGTATTTATCTTGTAGATCCCTAACATTTACGGTAGTAATGTAAGATTACCTTTATTTCCTTGTAATTTTAAAAGTTTGTGTAAAAATACACATTTTATTCAATTGTATTTTGTAAAGATACGAATGCTATGTACTGATACATTATTTAACAAGTAAATTGAATGCTCAAAATGTAAATTATACAAATGTTCTGTACTATTGCATTTTTTAATAAGTAAATTTAAATTCCAAAATGTGATTCTGTGCTTGCCAAGGGAAAATACATAATAAAACGTATTTTTACACTCCGAATCTGCGATAAAACATACATTTACGTTTTAATTGTTAATATACATTTCAGTATGCACTGTGCTGGCCAATAGCGTTCTTAGAAGCCTTCACGTGACCCGGAGACGCCATGGTATAGGAAATGTTCTTTGTTTTAATTGTTTGAGTGCATGCGGTGATTGTGGAACCATACTGCATAAATAAATAATTCGACCTATATGTATTTCATACCTACATACCAAGTGATCTATCTGGCTAAAGGGCGCATCTTAAAAATGGCAACATTACAGGAATGAAATCATTATCAATAATAATAAATTATTATAATAGTAAGTACAGCAAAAAGGGAAAAGATACACTGAAACAAATTCATTTTAGGCACACTTATTGTTAAAACTATTATATTTTTAAATTAATAAAATATAGGTATATTTTAACCGTATTACTTACTTAAGAAATAATAATGTATTATTTCTATAAAAATGTCATTTTTAAGATGTTATGGCATTATGTGTAAGATGCTAAATTACAACTTATTTAAAAAATACATTTTAAATGTAAGTGAAAGTATAAATTTAATTACATCTTGATATGGGCACATACGTTCCAAATGTAGATAGATTATATTTTATTTATTATTTTACATTTTAAATGTATACTAAAGATAGTTATGATTACATTTGCTATACTTTTATACAGACTAAATGTATAAAGATTACGTTCCAAATGTTATTTTACACATCAAATGTATATAGATTACATTTCATATAATAATTTACACGTCTAACATGGAAGAATATCAGCCGATGTAAATATTTTACATTTTGAAAGAATAAATTACATACATGAACTGCAAATTTAAATGATGCATATAAAACTACATGAAAATGTAATATTTCTGTTAACAACAAGGCATCAAAATAACCAATCTTCCTTACTGGAAATTTACATGAAAATTTTTTTCAGTGTAGTTGAGTTTTGAGCATAATAAGCATAATAATCGCTGTAGGCTTGGAGTTGTCCTGTCTTATAGCCTGACTTGAAAATTATCCCGAGGTTTTTGGTGCCTTGCAAGTACTTGAAAATGCGTTTAACTGAACTCCAATTACTCTGTGTAGGTTTGTCGAGTGTCCTAGATGCTCTGCTCACAGTGTAAGCTGTTAGGTCAAGTACCCAACATGAGTAACATCAAACTCTCAACTGCCTCTCGATATGAAGCATCTTTCACTGGTGGACTCTCACCTTCTTTGGTTTCACCAAAAGTGATCGGTGTGACAACCTTGTTTGCATTTGCCATGTTGAAACGATCGATTATCTTCTGAATATATCCAGATTGATGTAAGAAAATGGTACCATCACTCTTTTGTTAAACCTGCATTCCAAGGAACCTGTCTAAATGACCTATGGTGATCTTGAACTCTTGTTCCATTTGATGCAGAAATTCGTTGATTAACTTAGTATTGCCACAATTAGTTTTTGGCCATTCTTATTTCGAACAAATAAACATGGATCGGCTGTCGACCTTTTTGAGTCCAAGTTTGAGCAAAGATCTAATCAGTCATGCATTCCAACATCTTGTTGCTTGCTTTAGGCCGTAAATGCTCTTTATTAACTTGCAGACTCGACGGCTTCCGTCATCAAACCCTTCCGGTTGCTTCATATAAACTTCATCATCGAGTTCACAGTAAAGAAACGCGATTTTGACATCAAACTGCCTTAACTTCAACTTCTCATTGGCTGCAACTGCTAGCACTGTGCGTATTGTGTCAAATCGGACAACTGGACTAAAAGTCTCATCGTAGTCGATACCTTGTTTTTGAGCAAATCCTTTGGCGACGGCTCTTGTCTTGTATCAATTAATGGAGCCGTCCGCTTTTGTTTTAACACGAAAAACCCAGCGACTGCCGATAACTCGTTTTTCTTTTGGTAATTTGACTAAGTCCCAAATTTTATTTTCATGTAGAGACGAAATGAAATCTCTTCCTTCATCGCTTCGATCCACATTAAGTTCTTATTCGATTTTTTTACTTCTTCGTAGGAATTCGGACTTTAGCCTCGTGCTAAATAGACGTGATAATCTTTATACCAAGCCGGAGGCGTAAGTTGATCCCTTGATCGAAGCTGCCGACCATTTTGAGATTGTTGAGCTACTGGTTCTTCGTCATCGGCATCATTGTCTGACTGTTCGTGATCTGTTTCATCTTCCTCATTAACTGAATCAGAAACGATTGATTCGTTTAAAGATTCTTCCTCTGCGGCAACTGACTCTAATATGTCTTTTGTCTTTTCATTGACCGGTGTTTCGAGGATCATGTCCAAATTACATACTCGGGTATGAATTGAACGTTGGCTGTAAGAATGATTGATTTGAGCTTTGATACCCAAATGCGATATCCATCAAAGTCGCCTTCGTATACAACCAATATGCCTTGTTGGCTTCGAGCGTCCAATTTCTTTCGAAGTTGCTTTGGAATGAGTGAATAACATTCTATTCCATATGGGCGCAACTGATTAATTTTGGGTGCGGTTTTGTTGTACCACAGTTCATACGGTGACTTGTTCTCAATTGGAGTTGGTCCAGTTCGATTCAAAATATAGGCTGCGGCCATCGTTGCTTCGCCCCAACACTTTGTCAATAACTTGGCTGTTAACATCATCGATCTTGCACATTCCACAATTGTGCGATTCTCGCGTTCAGCTGCTCCATTTTGTTGGGGTGTATAGGGCATTGCCTTCTTGAACTCAATCCCGTGGTTCTCCAACAACCTTCGAACGTCTTTGTTATCGAATTCCTTGCCACCGTCGGATCGAAATGCTTTGATCGTATTTCCTGCGGTTTTGACTTCATTGAGGAATATTTGGAGCTTGCTGGCTACTTCCGATTTATGTTTGATGATGAATACGAAACTTCGTCTTTAAAGCAAACTAAGTAATTTCCGCCACCAAGTGATTTTTCTGACATTGCCCCGGCAACATCCGCGTTGATAATTTCGCCTGGAGTTGTTGCGCGATTTGGTCGTGACCTGAAATATCTTTGAGTTTGTTTACCCAGATCACATCCTTGACAGAATTCGTGTCCGTCAGATTTAACCTTGATGCCTCGATGTTGCAAAACTTTCTTAACGTGACTTTTGCTCTGATGGGCAAATCTCTCGTGATAAGTTTGCAGACTCACTGTGTTAGTCGCTAGGTAAACCTTCACTAGTGATTTCGGTATTTGAACTCGAATGTTTACGTGAGGCAGTCCATCAATTTGTTGATCAGTGATTGTTACTTGACCGTCTCTTATGCATCGAATACCGCATTCGTCGATTTCCCATTTACAACCTTTGTGCAGAGTCGGGCTTTGAGCAAACAAGTTTGGTTGGCATTGGAACGTACTACCAAACATTAGACATAAACGAGGTTTCGTTCCGGTAAATAGGTTTGTAAAAAAAAATATTAATCGTCCACTTTGTTTGCTATTTTTGTTTGTTTCTGTTGGTAATGTGTTTCTCGATTCCAGTTACTTACCAAATCGACTCCTTGTTAAAAAAAGATTTTTGGTTTGTTTATTGTTTTTAGTGAAGTACTACTACACCAACTTCATGCCAAGCTTCATAAAACTATTGGGAGGTTTCCTTGCATTGGATTGACAAGGTAACCTTCCATCACAATACAATTTCATGAAACTTTGCATGAATAGCTACAACAAGACTTAAGTGTTGTAAACAACAAATAACCAGCTCATACAAAGTGTAGGATTGCTTATGCACAATACTGTTTTGCAAACATTATCTTCCTTAATTATTTTACAGTAAAAAGAATAATATTCTGGAATAAGTACTGTATAGAAAACAATTTAAAAAATTTTAGGTTGTTCTACAGTTTAGGTCTGCAGTCGCAAATGCTATATACCATTTGAAGCGTCTCATCGAATTGAACAATAGTGTCCAGAGTGAAATTTGGAGGGGGGGTCTAGTTTTTGGCGATTATCTTGAAAATTACTGCTCCCACACAAATTTCACTTTGGATACTATTGTTCAGCTCGATAAGACGCATTGAATGGTCTTATGGTCTTGGCATCTAAAGTTTTACCAAATTTTACAAGTTTCTTTTAGGAGCTTGTAAAATCTTAAATATTTATTTACTTAGATACTTATATAGTTACAAGGTGGAAATAAAGGAATTTTAAGGTGTTTAGTCTTGAAAGGTAAATTTTTACAATAAACGTCAGCCAGAAAGAGTTGTAAACAAGCTATAGATTCGAAAAAGTTATATTTAGTAAGAAAGAACCATAATAATTTTATTCCTATTAAAAAAATTGTGAATAAAACAAATTTAATTATCACAAGGTGTTAAAAATTGTAATATTGTTTTAAAATTGCTGTAAAACTGGATGACAATATTGAATATGGCTCTGAACAGAATGTGACTCACTAACAATTGCACAAGGTTTTTGTACTGTTGGAATATTATAGACAATTTTGAATCTAAGCTGTATGCCATTTTATAGATTATGGAAATGGCTATTGTTTAGTATATATTTTAGTTTTACATATTTTAATTCCAAGCAAAATATTTAAAGCTTTTGCTGTGACACACGGTACAAAATTTTGAATTTTTTTTGCAATTTGAATTTTGTGTTACTTTTTCTGTGAATGTAATTACCACAGTATTTCATCGGGCATTTCAAAACTTTCTGCAACTTTTAACCTCTCAGAAAAACAACTGATCAAATTTGTAATGTATTTACTTAACAGTTATGCGCACTTTTTGTCCGTGATTGACGACTAAATTAAACAAATTAATAATATTATGTATAAATGTTAACTGTAATTAACATTGTCAAACCACTGAAGTATGAATATATACTTGTACGTGATATAGGGCGGTGTTATACTTAACGACAACCACAGGTAGGTGATAAAAACGTAGCAGCATTACAGAACTCATGAGTATTGGAACTGTTATTATCTTAATAAAAAATTTTTGTCTCATAAATATGAAAACTGATTTAACTAGCTTCAGAAAAAACAGTGCCGTTTAAGGAAATCTTTATTTTTATTTTTTGTCAAAAATTTTAATTATGAGTGATCAAAGCCATATAAGTATTTATCATAAAAAATGACCAAAAATGATTTATGGTGATGGAATTGCTGTAGCACCAAGATTTGGAACCCACATCTTTTGCAAATTGTCAGATATCATTTGGATGAAAATTCAGGTCTTATTTATGCTTGGTATTATATCTATTAGGACCTCTGTGATCGAGTGGTCGAGATCTTGCTTTTCGATCAGAGGGACAGGGGTTCAAATCTCGGTTACAACTGAATTTTAAAAAGTTAGTACAATCATATTTGAGCTGCTTAGGATAAGGTATTGTAACGTTCTTTTTAAAATAATAACAAAAGTGCCGTTTAAATCGTCTATTAATAAGAAATATTTATTTACAAACACTAATGAATACACTATAAATTAACGCTATGATTATAAACCATTAAAACTATTATTTACAGACTATGAATTTCTAATACAACATTTATCTTCACATTTACTATTTATTTCGTGATATACAGTTAATGACTCTCTGTTGACTGCCCCTTTTTATCCGCGAAGTCGATTTTATACCCTCCTACAAATCTTCTAGAAGTCGCTCGAACATACCGGTATATTCTCTAAGTAACAGTCTACACTCTTCGTTGGCCTTAATGCGGGCTGTGGGTCAAAACTGCAGACGAAGATCTTGACGTCCGTACCTCTAAAGACAACTTCCAGCATGTTTCTAACGATTCTCCAATCCAGCTGGTCCCGCCCACAGCCGAGTTTGGGAACTGCCAATTTGTTAATTCCCCTGGTAAGCAACTCGATCCTCAAATTCCATAATGCCTTCCACAAGTCGGCGTAACTCGGTTTCTGGTAGTAAAACTGCTTGGTTACCAAGTAGTAAATGGATCGGTCATGATCAGGCAAGCGTAAGGATTTACCAACATAGGGATTTTGTTCTCGAAGTTCATTCAGCCGTCCAAATTTATTTCTAAACACTACTGCGATCCCCCTGGACGTACGGAGATCCTCGGAGACACAGTGGGCAATGGGATAATCACCAGGGACCCGGAAGAGATCTTGTTGCATCTCAGTCGTGACTCCGAATCGCGCTTTTCTAGTTCCAGAAAACGCAGCCATAAATTCTCTGAAGGTTGGCTGATCATCTCCAGGCCTTACGGTATTAATAGCCACCTCAGCCTCATCTTCCAGATCCGGGACTGCGTCATTATTTCCCTCATAGTGCGCCAGACGATTGGAGTGTACCACCTTTGGTTTCCCTCTTGGCAATTTCTGGATGCGATAAATCAAGTCATTTATTCGTTTCTTCACCTGGTATGGGCCCTCCCAATTCCGCTGTAACTTTGGAGAATAGCCACGACGTCTTTGCGGGTTGTATAACCAGACAAGCTCTCCAGGTTGAAACCCTCCTTCTTGGGCTCTCACATCGTACGTAGCCTTTATCCGGTCACTCGCGATTCGACTATTGTTTCGGGTTCGGTCGTGAATATCCTCCAACTTCTTCTTTAAGTTGATGACATAATCATTCCCGGCTACCTCCTGCTCTATAGGTGGAGACCCAAATTCCAGATCACACGGTAACCGTAGCTCGCGTCCAAACATCACAGACGCTGGTGACTGACCGGTTGTTTCGTGGACCGATGCACGATAAGCCATCAGGAACAGATGCAGGTATTGGTCCCAGTCTCGTTGATGATCGGAGACGACCTTGGCCAAATATTTGCCCATTGTCCGATTCATGCGTTCTACCATTCCATCGGACTGCGGATGTAACGGTGTGGTCCGAGTCTTGCGAATGCCCAACAATCGACAGACTTCTCCAAATAGTACAGACTCAAAGTTGCGGCCTTGATCCGAATGCAGCTCCATGGGCACTCCGAAACGACTGAAAAACTCTTTGACTAGTACGTCAGCAACAGTCGCAGCTTCCTGGTTGGGTAGGGCATATGCTTCTGGCCATTTGGTAAAGTAGTCCATTGCCACTAATATGTATTTATTCCCATCGTCGGTTTCGGGAAATGGTCCGGCAATATCTATAGCTATTCTTTCCAGAGGACTACCCACATTGTACTGCCTCATAGGTGCTCTTCGTTTCCCCAAGGGTCCGTTACCAGTGGCACATAGTTCACATTTCCGTCACCACTCCTTCACGTCTTCTTTACAGTTGACCCAATGAAAACGCTCCCTAACTTTCTCCAAAGTGTTTTTCACACCGAAGTGTCCTCCTGAGGCACCGTCATGGAGATGTCGCAACACTGTAGCCACTCGGCTTCTTGGAACCACGAACTGAGACCTAATGGTGGTGCCATCTTCACTCTCCAGTACTCGCTTCAGGAGATCGTCTTCCACCTTCAAGGACTCCCATTGGGCCCAATATGCTTTGAGCGTTCTGTTGAAAGGGCTGACGGCCTCCCAGGCAGGCCTTTCTCCCACGCGCTTCCATTCCAGTACCATTTTTAGTTCGGGATCAGCCTTCTGCTGTCGTTGCAATTCTTCCGGCAACCAATTGTCGTTGACGATGGTAGTTCTTAATACTTGGCAAACCCTCTCTTCCAAACGAGAGCAATGACGGCAATCCGTTGGACAGGGTCTTCTTGAAAGAGCATCGGCATTTCGATGACTAGTGCCCGCTCGATGTTCTGTGTCAAAGTCGTATCCTTGTAATCGCTCGATCCACCTTGCGACCTGGCCTTGCGACCCCCAATGGCCAGATTACTTGCATCTGTGTCAAGTATGAATTTCCCTTCTGTCCGTGGATAGCTCAATATTGGTGCTGTTGTCAGGGCATGCTTCAACTGTTGGAAAGCTGTTTCACACTCTCCGCTCCAAACATACTCGCGCCCATCTTCAGTTAACCTTGTCAGAGGTTTCGCTATATTGGCAAACCCAGGAACGAAACGCCTGTAGTAGGTACATAACCCAAGAAAACTACGAACTTGGTGTTTATCTTTCGGTGTTGGCCACTCTTGAACTGCACGAATCTTATCGGGGTCGGCTGCCACTCCATTTTGTGATACGACGTGCCCGAGATATTTCACTTCCATTCTGAATATGTGGCACTTTTTCGGACTCAGTTTCAGATTGGCTCCACGTAGTCGTCGGAACACTTCCTCTAGATTTTTCAAATGTTCGTTGAATGATTTTCCGACTACAATCACATCATCTAGGTATACCAGGCAGGTCTTCCACGACAGCCCTCTCAGGATGGTCTCCATTAGACGCTCAAAGGTGGCCGGAGCGTTACATAGACCGAAAGGCATAACTGTAAACTGCCATAGTCCGGAACCAATAGTGAACGCGGTCTTCTCCCGGTCTTCAGGTTCCATTTCAACTTGCCAATAACCACTCTTCAAATCCAAAGTCGAAAACCATCGTGAACCAGACAGGGTATCTAACGTGTCGTCGATGCGTGGTAAGGGATAGCTGTCTTTCTTGGTCACGTTATTGAGCTGCCGATAGTCCACACAAAATCTCGTTGACCCGTCCTTCTTACTGACCAGGACCACCGGTGATGCCCATGGACTGCTGGATGGCTCTATGACCCCTTGTTCTTCCATATCAGTAATAATCTTTTCGGCTTCTGCTCGCCTTGCTAGAGGTAGACGCCTCGGCTGCTGACGGACAGGCATAGAGTTGCCTGTATTGATTTTATGTTTTACTATATTTGTTCGTCCCTTCTGGCTATCGTCAAGAGCGAAGATATCTTGGTATCGGTGAACCAAACCCTGTACCTCTTTCACTTCCGTTCTGTTAAGATCTTCGCACGAACTAGTAACCATACCCACTAATTTTCCACCATGGTCTTTGGGCGCTGGTTTTGGAACATCAGCCATACACCTGGCTACTCGGAATACTGGCACACACTGTGCCACAAGGGTACTCTTCTTCAATGTCACCAGATCCACATTAACGTTCATAAGCCTCACCGGTACTGTCTTTCCAACCTTGATCAGCGCTTTTCCCACCAGTATGCCACTATGGATCTTCTTATCACAAACAGGCTCCATCATTCGCACACATCCTACCCGAAGATCTCCATCCAAACCTGCCTCGACAACCATCTCGCTTTGACCAGGCAATATCACATCTTCTGTCAGCAAAACCCTTACGACAGGATCTTCTCGTGGGTGCAACGGAAGTTCTTCGTTACCAACCTTCAAAACACCCTCCTTCAAGTCCAATGTAAAACCAAATTTTCTCAGGAGGTCCATTCCCAAGATGAATTCGTCAATGATGTCGGCTACCAGCACCTCATGAACACGTTCTTCACTTCCAATGCCAATCTTCATGTTCACCACTCCGCGTGTTGGTATTACTTCTTCCGTCGCTGTACGGAGTTGAGTAGTTGTCTGTAACAGCTTCATACTTGTTCGTAGAACGTTAGGGCGTATGATGGATTTTGTCGCCCCCGTATCAATGAGCAGTGGAACAATTCGATTCGCAATTTTCCCATCTATGAACAAACTGCTGGTACTATTCCCTGATGTTACGGCATGGACGATGATCTCTGGGGCATCTTTACTAACAGTCAACGTTCGCCCTCTCTTGCCAACCCCTTTTAACTTTTCCGACGGTTGTACTATTGTTATTTTGGGACAACGCCGTTCTACATGTCCTTGTTCGCCACAGTTCCAGCAACGGGGCCCTCGAACTTCTTGATGATTCTTCTTACGGTTCTCTTCCTTCTGAAGAACTCTCATTAATAATTCTTCTAGGCGATCTATAGAACCTTCATCTTCTTCCACAACGGTCCGAACACGCCCGTGACCTCGGGACGTTTGTTTTGCAGCTTCAAATTCTAAGGCGTAAGCAAGCGCATCATCAGTTGTTCTTGGTCGTGCCAGCCTCAATGATTGTTGTGTTTCCCCGTCTCTTAACCCATCAATGAAGGTCTGCACAGCCAGTTGTCCTAGAAATGAATCGGGTGCCGTAGGGTACGCCAATCGGACAAGCCGCGCAACATCGGCTTCAAACTCCTGAAGGCTTTCTCCATTCTTCTGGACACGATTCTTTACTTGCGCGTGATAAACCTGTTGTAGATGCGCGTCTCCATATCTCATCTCCAATCTAGAAACTAACAACTGGTAATCATTTTCCTGTCCTGCTGGGATTGTTTGCAGGACGTTCAACGCGTCTCCACGCAAAGCCACAGTTAAAGAAACGGCCTTTTCCTTGCGTGTCCATCCGTTGGCCCCAGCGGCCGCCTCAAATTGTTTCTAGTAGGTGGACCAAGGTATCTTTCCATCGAACGTGGGTGGTTTTACTTTTATCCCTACGGTAGGAACCTTCTCTTCTTTAAATTGTTTCTTTCCTTCATTAAACGGCCACTCAGACGTTGAGGGAAACCGTAGTTGATTCATTCATCTTCCAAAATTTCGTCGTCTTTCTTAGCTGTTGGTGGTAATTGCATTTCGGCTATTTTCTCTTCTACCATTTTTATTACCCTATCTTGTTCCGCCAATCTGCCTTCCAATAGCCCTAGCGCGCTGGCATTCTCCAAAAATTCTTCGAAAACTTTTTCTTCTAACACTTTGACATTGTCCAGCAATTCTTCTTTAAGCCTTCTAGAACTTTCTTCGGACTTTTCTAGTAATTCCTCCTTAAGCAATCTTGTGTTTTCTAGTAAATCTTCTTTAAGCCTTCTAGAATTTTCAAAAACTTTTTGTTCCATCTTTCTAGCATTCTTTTCGGACTTTTCCAGTAGTTCTTCTTTTAGCATTCTAACATTTTCTTCAGACTTTCTAGAACTTTCTTCCATTTTACTTAACAACAAACTAGTATCAATTGCGGGTCCAGGTATCTCGAAGCGGTAATTTTCAGGATGTTCCTTCTGTTCTAAAAGCCATTCTCTTAGCCGATTTATCAAAACTTCTCTCTTTCCATTACTATCCAAGTCCCTCTCGTCCAATTCCCGTTTTAAATCTATCACTAAGAGATCTTTCAACAATTTCATCACCATTTTAATTGTTTGTTGAAATTATTTTTAACACTAAAGATTTATTCTCACAGCACTTTATTTAATTATTACGCGATTTTATTTATTTTAAAACCTCACACCTGTAACACCACTGTAACGTTCTTTTTAAAATAATAACAAAAGTGCCGTTTAAATCTTCTATTAATAAGAAATATTTATTTACAAACACTAATGAATACACTATAAATTAACGCTATGATTATAAACCATTAAAACTATTATTTACAGACTATGAATTTCTAATACAACATTTATCTTCACATTTACTATTTATTTCGTGATATACAGTTAATGACTCTCTGTTGACTGCCCCTTTTTATCCGCGAAGTCGATTTTATACCCTCCTACAAATCTTCTAGAAGTCGCTCGAACATACCGGTATATTGCTAGAATAACCGCGTCTCTTTCACAGGCCTCATCGCACGAGTAATGCTCTGGTGCGATGCGTCATTCTCTCGAATGCTGTAGAATATTCCATTTGTTGAAAGAAGAAGAAGTTCTTTCTTTTTCTCTCTTGTTACAGTATTAAAGTTCTATAAGTGATAGTATGTATTGTCCGTCTCACTTTGGGACTACAGTGAAGGAAAGATAGCCAATGTATTTCTTATGGGAGTTTGTGCTTCGTTGTTGCCACCTATTTCACTGTATGAATCTATAGAAATGTGGATTACGATTCCAGAAGTTCTAAACCTTTGAAAACAGTAACCGAAAAAGTGTAATCGAAACCATACAAAAGAAGCATTTAAAAGAAAGTCTTATTAACATGTATTTGTTATTTTATTAAACATTACTTGGGATTTTTACATCGTACATGTATCTAAATATCCGATATTTTATTACTTATACTTTTTTGTTTAATTCTTTCGTCTTCAAATTCTTTCAACATAAAAATAACGGCTAGTTAGCTCTTTTTATGTATGATCGTAATGCGTGGGCTTACAAGCAGAAGACACTAAGTCAGAAAATACAGTTTTGAGTAAATCGCATTTTAATGTTTGTGAGCCTTTCATAATTATTCATGAAATAAATCTAATGACTTTGGTACATCTTAGTGCGTTCTTGCAGTCAACAGAACGTGAAACTTCATGAGAGAGGTGCAATTGACTTAGTGCGTTTTTCTTGTAAGCCCACGGATGAACGTAATTTTAACGGTAAAATGATTTCATCCTGATAAAATCATTCATTTGTTCAACTTTTTCAAAAGAAACTTGCAAAAACGGAAATTTACGATCAGCAGCAAATGCAAAGGATTTTAGTAAACAATAAACCCTTCTGGTTTTTTTCTACTTTTACTTCGCGGAACTACATAATACAGTTTGTACTTACTGAAATTATAGTATAACGTTTTTTGTCGGCGCTATTACTTGTCACCGAACGCATATAAGCAAATTTTTTAATACAGAAATAATTATTTGGTTTCAAATTTTGATAACTAGTGCGTCTATAGATCTTCGCTTAGTTGTTTGGGCTTTATCGTTTGTAATTATTGTTAACATTGCCGTGTTGTTTGTTGTAACTATTCGTATTGTAGTATTACATAACGCACATAGTACATTATACATAAGTATGGCGGATATTGTTAAAAACAGAATGGGTTGTGTACTAAATGTTGGTGAAAAACAGATTTTGTCAAATTTGATAAAATATCGTCATACTGAAACCCGGCAGTCATTATCAGTAATTATTCGACAAGTTTCTAAAGAAACAGGTATTAGCGAAGATTAGATTATCATGATGAAATGGATGGAGCTACTTTTGAGACTTGGTTTAGAAATTCTTTGTTGCCCAATTTACCTGCAAAATCAGTTGTAGTAATGGATAATGCACCATACCATTGCCGAAAAAATTGAAAAGATACCGGATCAGTCTTGGAAAATAGAAGAAATACGATCATGGCTTTGGTCAAAAGATATATATTTTGACGATGATTACTTGAAAGCAGATCTATTGGACGTGGTGAAGGCTTTCAAATCTAATTACGACAAATACATTCTTGAAGAATGTGCAAAAGAATACGGCATTCCAATAGTAAGATTACCTCCGTACCATTGCGAGTTAAATGCCATTGAATTGGTTTGGGGTGATGTAAAACAGTATATCGCTAAAAAATACCACATTTAAAGAATATGTTCGAAATTTAATTCGTGAAGCGTACGTTCAAGTGACAGCGGAAAAATGGAACAATTATGTTAACCATGTAATTAAAACAGAAGATAACATGTGGCAAATTGATGGATTGATGGACGATATTGAGCCAATACTTACAAATTTGGAAAGTGATAGAGAAAGTGACGTAGAAGATGAAAGTGATTTCGAGTGATTTGTGCTAATGCTGAACTTTTCCCTGCTGTACATTTTATACTCATATTATTTGTTTTCAATTTATCACTGATTCATATAAAAGATGTACAATTAAAAAAGTGTAGTTTGGAAAGCAATTTCCGAGGTAATTGCTTTTAAAGTTTTAAAACTGTAACGAAGTTACTTAATTTTGGTTGTTTATTTTGGGTATATGAATTAAAACCGTATCTTCCCGTGCAATCTTATGCCGTTCGGATAAGAGACCGATTCGAGCGAGTGCACGCGTCCCTTCCCTAACCGATATTTGGCGTGCACCGCTCTGTTCCACTCCTGCCATTTCTCCCACGTTCCGAGAGCTCCTATATAAACAGGCGCAGAGCGACGATTTATTCAGTCGGCATCCAGGACTCACATCAGGACCAGCCAGCCCAGCCAGCCAGAGCCGACCAGACCGTTCCTGGGGAAATATAAGAGTAAGATCTCTGACCGATAAACCGATCCCCTTTCCGCCCGTTGTATTCCTTACCCCTTTTCCGAGACCTCACTGTGCGTGTGCCTGGGGGTCTCATGCTGCTTCCAGTCTCTTTACACCTTTTCCGAGACCTCACTGTGCGTGTGCCTGGAGGTCTCATCCTGCTTCCACCCTCTTTACCATACCTTTTCCGAGACCTCACTGCGCGTGTACCTGGGGGTTTCATCCTGCTTCCACCCGCTTTACCATACCCTTGTCCGAGACCTCACTATGCGTGTGCCTGAGGGTCTCATCCTATTTCCACCCGCTTTACCGAGACCTCACTGTGCGTGTGCCTGGGGGTCTCATCCTGTTTCCATCCGCTTTACTGTGCCTTGTCCGGGACCTCACTGTGCGTGTGCCTGCGGCTCCCATCCTAATTTCCACCTGTTACCATAAATTAGGAGCCTCTCCTGTTGTCCGTTACTTTACCCTACACAACCCGCACGTTTGCTTGATACCGCACGCTGTATTGCACCCTGCTGGCTGTGGCTATTGTAGGTTACCGTACATAACACATGCTTTTAGTTATAGAGTTTGAAGCTTGTTGGAGGGATAGAGCTTTGGTGGTAATACATTTGGTTTGGTTTGATGACTGTGTGTTTTATTTGTTAGCATTAATACCCTCTTGTTTTCTAAGAGCTTTAGTGATAGGAGTGATCCAGACTGGCCCACCTCAGCAACCCCAGCAGTTCCCTGGATTATCTTTTCTCCACTTGTAGGTACCCGGAGCTGTGGAGCATACCACGTTAAAATAACTGCCGCCCGAGAGTTACCGCCGATACCGAGATCACCGAAAGCACACAAGCGCCACTTCGTAACCCCAAACTGCCCTTACAAAACAAAAATTAAAAAACAATCAAGAGTTCCAAGTTCTAATAAAAAAAAGAATTCTTTTAAGAACTGCCATAAATTTAACGCTAAGTCAATTGTTACATGGCTACTTGATTTTTTATCAAAAAATTTGAACTCTTGATTTGAACTTTGAATAACAATCAAGAGTTTAATTTTCTTAATAAAAAAATCAAGTATCCATGTAACAAGTGACTTAGCGTTAAACTTATGACAGTTCTTCAAAGAATTCTTTTTTTTATTAGAACTTGGGACTCTTGATTGTTTTTTAATTTTTGTTTTAAAACTTTAAAAGCAATTATCTCGGAAATCTCTTAATACAATATCATACTTTTTTAGCATATTTGATGTTAGCATTACATTATCTTTCCAAATCCATCATAAAAAATTAGGGTTTCCATTTAAAAAAAATTTCGTTATCGTCATAACTCGGAAACAAAAGACGATCTACAAATAACGATTACACTAAAATATGTCTCCTTTAAGATAAAAATCGACGTGTTCGTGGATTTTTCTAAAAATACTTAATAAAAGATTTATTTCGATAGTTCCAGACTTTATGTGCGCACTACATAAACAGCAATTTTGTTTTCTACCGCTGTCAGAAGAAGTGACTACCTGCAAATATAACTTGCTCGAACAATAGGGATTATAAAGGTTTATGCAGTTATAACTGCAATATTTAGAAAGTGTTTTTAAAAGTTGCTTGCAAGATGTTTGGCAACCCCGTTGTCCATAAGAACACACACTGTAGTCTCAAGGTGACACGATCAATAGGTATAGTATATCTGTTAATGAAAGTATCATCGTCTGATGATTCAAAGAGAAGTGGAGATTTTCTCAGCATTACACAGCCGCAATGTTTGTGATGTGGAGCTGAAATAAAGTGCTTATAAACTTAGTATTGGAACGTGGTAGTATACGTATATAAAAAAGGAGAGTTTATTTTACATTACCTGTTCATATTGGAATTATTCTTAAAGATAATATTCTCTTAACTAATGTAAAGTAAGTTGCAAAGTTGATGTTGAAGTTTATCACTCTATACATAATTAAAATTTAATTAATCAATAATAAAATCATTTATAAAATTCACTAATTACCTGATAAGTGAGTATATTCCATTTGTTTTACTAGATCGATAATTATTTTCTAATTAAAATATTAGAAATCGCACTTGTTGGTACTTTGTTTGGCACAAATTATTCAAATTTCTATTTATTGTTGATTAGTTAAAGTATTTTTCTTTAAAAGACCAGAACCCCGTCATTTTTTAAAGAATTTACTTAATATCCTTTATATTTTATAAAATTTCGAAATAAATTAACGTAAACAAAGAAAAACAAATAAATAGTGAATTCGTTTATTCAGTATTGATATATAGTACAGTTAATTTATTTAACAAGAGGTTGGAGTCTCTATGAAAAAGATATGGGCTAAAATTTATTATTATTATACAATAGAAAACGATTATTGGGAATTTCATTCAGCTAATGAGACAAGTCATATAATGTATTTATTTACAGTGTAACACCTCCTTTATCACAGTACCTATTGATTTCCAATTTCCTTTCCTATCTATTAGTGTAGTTGTGTAGTAGGACTAATATAATTTACCTTTGTATTCATTTTTTCACTACTTTTTTTTCTTGTATTTTTTAAATTAGTGGCGTCACAGTTAAGCCTTGCACTTTTGTGGGTATTATTGTACATAATCAATATAAGATTACATCTACTTGTAATACTGTCACTATTTTGTACTGGGTTTATGCAATAAACTTTATTACTTATATTACTATTATTTAAAATAATACGCGAAACGGGTGGTACATAAATCGCATTCGACAAACGACTTAGAAAAATTCAGTACTAAGCGTGCTGCACAAATTGCAACATTTTAAACCATTCATTTCGGGTCTGTGAACCCATCCGATGACAGGTGAAGCTTATCGAAATAGCCTGAACTATTCATAGTTATATTAGTAAATACATATTGCACAACTGAATACTTAACAGTTATAATAATCAATAATGGATATTCTTCTGGAGTATTTTGATTGTTCTGCGGCACTTATGAACAGGCAGGCACTGCTGAGTTGTTTATGAGCAAATATTTTATCACATTTACATTACCTCCATGTGCTGCGCTAATTAATGAACTTTCAAATGAAGCCTTGTAGTTTATATCTAAACTCTTAATTAACAACATTATTATAATTTCTACAATTCCAATATGCGTAACCCAATCATTGCATTAGACCCATTGAGAACTATAACGCTAATATTGGCTCCTTTATTTAAAAGCAAGTCTGCTGCATATTTGCGACTATTAATGTACGCAAATAATAAAGAAGTATGACCACGCTTTGTTTTTGCTTCTAACTCGGCCCCTTTGGATATAAGTAAATTCAAAATATCGACGTTCCCTTCTTTCGCTGCCACATGCAGTGGAGTTAACATATCGTTATCTGTAGCATTGATTTTTGCTCCTCTATTTAAAAGTAAGTCTACTGCGTTTTTATGATTAGTAAAGGTCGCGACTGATAAAGGAGTTTTACCAAGACTCGTTTTTGCTTCTAACTCTGCGCCTTTGGATATAAGCAAATTCAAAATTTCAACGTTGCCTTCCCTCGCTGCCATATGCAATGGAGTAAACATTTCCTTATCTATAGCATCGATTTCTGCCCCTTTATTTAAAAGTAAATCGACTGCATCTTTATTATTAGAAATGGTCGCGACTGATAAAGGAGTTTTACCAAGACTCGTTTTTGCTTCTAACTCAGCGCCTTTGGATATCAGTAAATTCAAAATATCAACGTTGCCGACTCTCGCTGCCACATGCAATGGAGTAAACATTTCCTTATCTATAGCATCGATTTCTGCCCCTTTATTTAAAAGTAAATCTACTGCATCCTTATTATTAGTAATGGTCGCGACTGATAAAGGAGTTTTACCAAGATTCGTTTTTGCTTCTAATTCAGCGCCTTTGGATATAAGCAAATTCAAAATATCAACATTGCCTTTCCACGCTGCCCAATGCAATGGAGTAAACATTTCCTTATCTGTAGCATTGATGTTTGCCCCTCTATTTAAAAGTAAGTCTACTGCATCTTTATTATTAGAAATGGTCGCGACTGATAAAGGAGTTTTGCCATCGCTCGTTTTTGCTTCTAACTCAGCGCCTTTGGATATAAGCAAATTCAAAATATCGACGTTGCCTTTCCACGCTGCCCAATGCAATGCAGTATACCTCTTGTTACCGGTACAGTTGACTTTTGCACCTTTCGACAGCAACAATTTTACTAGATCGATTTGTCCCTTCGATGCAGCTTTCATTAACATCGTTTGTCCTTCTTCGTCTATTTTATCTAAATTTTCTAAATCAGCCATATTATTATTTCGTCTCTCTCTTGTATGCGTAGAATATCTAGAGATTAAGACATCTTTGCTTGTATTAATACGAAGTGCACAAACATCACAATAGCTATTGGAAAGACGCCAGGCAAAACTTAACAGAATAAATACCGTAAAGGTGCTTCTTGTCATTGTAATTGAAGGAAATCTGCAATAAAATCAGTACGTTAGTAGTGCAAATGAGATAAATAATTATAATGAAGTTTGTTTTAGATTTCGTTTCACTTGCATATTATTCGCTGATTACATCTGCGATACGAACTATACAACTTCATAACAATCAAGGCATTATAAGCGGGCGTTATAACCTGTGACGCCCGCTCATCGTTTACTTTGCAATCGGAGCCGGTGTTGCGTTCAATATCCATTTGGATCATTAGGCCAAAAGCTATATGTTTGCGTAGGAGTGTGTTGCAACAAACAAATAAGATGTATTTGTAACTAGTTTTTGGGCGTGTGATCAACGAATTCTTTTGTGCCGGCTTAGATACAATTAATAATTTATTCTTTAGAAGACATGTGCTATTAGGACGTTTTTGTTTTCATATTGATAACAACCAATAACAAAAACATTTGAATTTAAAATTTATATCTCTGTTTGACTTTTGCAAATTTATTAGTAACAGTTGTTACCATTCGACAAATATAAAAAATCCTAGTTTTATAAATATAAAGAACGTCCTTCCCGAATTTTCTACTTGTACATATTCTCGTTAAGAATAAAATCTTGTATGCACCACGAGCGTTTTATTAGATGACAATGCCCATCAGGCGACTTCTATCCCTCGGGCCCTCAGACTGGAACATCGTGTATCGTGTCGTGGTCTAGAGTGAGAGATAAATAGGCGTTGGAGCAAGAAAAAAGGGGTTGTTGCTGTGTCACACTTGGTGCAAGATGTCGCCGTGCGCGTGAACGCGGTCGGGCGGCCCGGGTTAATCTGAAAAATTTGTCGGGGCGTTACGTGGGTGGGTGGGGAGTGGGGGGGTGTTCCAGTGGTGCGACAGCCCAGTGGGACGTTGAAACGGATTAATTTGAAACGGGTTTTGCACGCGACCTCGATCGAGGGGGTAGGGGTGGACTAGTGCACTAGTCCCCCAGCGGCCAAGGGAAACTAGTGTAGTATAACGAATTCCTCGTCACCGGTAGGAGGAGGTGTGGTGGATGGAACTATTAAAGTTTTGTTAATTTCAGATAATGTATTTGCCCCCTTGTCATAATATTGATGGTTGTATTAATAATTTTTAGACTGTTTACTTACTTTACTTTGCAGATAATTGTATGTAAAAATAAAAAAATAAAACATTACTCTATTTTATTACATCATCATCGTCATCTTTTATTTCTTTCATAGTTAACATAGATAATACAATAATTATAGGTAATAATAATACTAATAATAATAATAATAAAAAAGGAAATTATTCTGTTTGTTTGGTTAATTTGTCATTTTGAGACAGTGCGTAATATATTTGATTTACATTATTAATAGCACACCGACAATAATTGAGAATATGTGAAAAACATGGTGGTTTCCAGTGGCGTAGAGGAGCCATCTTTTCAAGGAACTCTTCTTCGGACATCCGATCATCCAAGTCTATCTATCACCGGCAACGTCGTGTGATTTCGCAGGTAATCGGATTTAATTTTACCCTTGCAATATATGGCGTTGTCTCGCGACGTGACGACACTTAAGATTTTATCGATTTCTCGCCAATCCGTATTACCGAAGGACCATCGCAATCCGTGATGATATCTGGTGAGCCAGTTGACGGTGGTCTGTTGCGAAAGTGTCAATTCATGAAATGGACACGGCGGTTTAAAGACATAATGAGCTGTTCGTTCTCCGTCAGTAATGGCCATTTCTTTCGGATCAAAATGGGGTGCTTCGAAGCCCTGCAAATATATTATGTATTATCATCGTTTACAGGGTGGTAACGGTGTTCGTAACTGGTTCGTACGATACTATGGTGTCGTGAAGTAATAGAACGTACGCGTACGTGTTGTTAGCGAACGCTGTGCTCGCTTCGATCTCAATTTTAATACTAACCGTTCCCGCCTTTACACTCTCGTCCTGTTTCGATAGATCGATGACGTAGAGCGGGGATTTAAGAAATTCACTGTAACTCATGAGAGGTTGAGGAAAATGGGGGTTGTTTCCATAGTAGGATGACTGAAAGTCGCAGTAATTTCTGTACGCCTCCGTAAATAAGTTTTTATTCAAGTCCAAGTTCATGAGTCTATTGGGGTGAGCCACCGAATCAATATAGACCGTGATATTTTTTATGTTATGTGATAGTTTTTATTCTGGGTATTATAATTACTTTGTATTGAGCGTTTTTGTTAAAAATTCATTAGCGTTTTTAAAAATTCATTAGAATTAGTAGAAAAACTACAGAACATACATCTTCCAGCACATTCAAAACTTGTAAGCTTTGACATTTGTAACATGTTTTCAAAGATTCCACGACAAGACTGTATTCCTTTGTTAGATAATTTCCTAGTTAATAGTAATGTAGAATTAGTAAAAAGATTAGAGTTAATTCAATTATTTGATCTTTGTATCAGTCAAAATTATTTCACTTTTAATAATATAATTTATTTACAGAAAGATGGTTTACCTATCGGTAATTATCTAAGTCCTCTATTAGCTAACATATTTATGGATAATTTGGAAGATCGAATATTTGAATTAGGTCTTTCTAAACAAAATTATTTTTTGGTTTCGTTACGTTGATGACATTTTAGCTTGTTTTGACAGTTCTTTTGAGGTTATCAATGAGTTTTTAATTCTTATTAACAGTCTTCACACAAACATCACGTTTACACTAGAAACACAACAAAATAGAGCTATTAATTTTTTGGATTTAACTATTACAATTAATACAAACAATGAATTTGATTTTTCCATATACAGAAAACCCACAAGCACAGACGTCACTATACCTAACGATTCATCATAAAATGCATAAACTAGCGGCTTATAGATCTTTAGTACACCGAGCTTTAACTACTCCTATGAAACGATCACATTTTGATAAAGAAATTTCAATCATCAAACAATTAGCATATGCAAACCATTATAACCATAACATGATTGACACTTTAATTCAACAAAAAGATTATAGGTTAGCTATCAAAAGAATATTTCCAATTGACACTCAAATACAAGACACAAACTACATATCAATACCATACTTTGGCAAGATATCAGAACAAATTGCAACTATACTAAGAAAAACCACCAGTTACAAAATAACCTATAAAACTAACACCAACACCTTTTCATTTTTATTCAATGCTAAAGACAAAATACAAGATATCATGAAATCCGGCATTTACCGTTTGAATTGTTCTTTTTGTAACTCGGTTTATATTGGGCAAACACTTAGAAATTTCGACATAAGATACAAAGAACACGTACGCTCTTAAAGACTTAAACATCCAGAAAAATCGAATTATGCTAAACACATTTTGGAACAGAACCACCCAATGACACCTCGAAACAACATTAAATTCTTACATTTTTGCAACAACAAACACAAATTAGACATGTTAGAAGCTTTTGAAATATACAGACATAAACGCACAGTACCTTTAATGAATGAACAAACTGAGCTTAGTAATTCTCCTTTATTAGAAGTCTTAGATATTTAGTTTTTGTTATGTATTGTATCTAGTTACCTATTTTCTGTATGTATTTATCCTTAGCAACGTGTTTGTTTATCAATCTTATCTACCTTTGATAATGACACAAAGTGTCGAAACAATATTGTCAGGTTAAGATATTAATAAAACTTGTGAAACTTTAACTAATCTTTGTATTTCTATTATATTTCATCTTTCTCTTATGCTGCGAAACGATCGAAGCATAGATAACTCCCCGTACTGAGTTAAGTATGACGTTAATTTGGATAAATGGAATTTTGGAGATTCCTTCCTCGACGTTGGAAATAGAGAGAAATATTTTAAAGTTAAAGGAGTTAGGTATGATGGAACGCATGGGTTGTATGAACTTTTAGTTCTAAAACGACCCGCTAACTATACAAGGCAAGACGTTAAAAATTACATAAGTATACTTCGTGCCACCAATGTCGATAAAATACCGCTATCGAAACGTTATGTTGGCTATAAATATACGGAGATCCTTAAACCGATCATTGAATCATTAGAAGAAGAAGAATTGAGTGAAACAACGGGCAAATGTGTACTTTCCAGTATGAAGCGTGTCAATGATAATCCCATCGAATATGTGTATTGGGATACGCCCTCAGAGCTCGTTCAACGTTTAAAATTGCTCATTGCTTCCCAGAATGCCGGAAATTCCAATGTTCAAAATGAAATTGCGAGTATTGTTGAGGAATCGCGAGAAGAAGGTTATATAGCTTGAACATGAGTAAAAATTAATTCATTTTCACGATGCCCGTGGATAAATTTGGACGGGTGGTTCATCGAAGTTCTTCTTCTTCTTCGGGAGGTAAACAACAACAACGTCCTTTGTCCCCATTAACAAGCACCGGCGGGTTTGACATCGAACGACGACTTTCGCATATAGGCTATCCTTTGGAAGAAAACGATGCAGTGCCGTTAAAACGATTAACTGAAGAAGTAAAAACCTGGGAGAGTAGAGAAAAATTCTACACCGACAAAATAGACCCGTTGTTAGTGCAAATCAATAACGGGGTAAATCAGTTACAGCCAATTATCGAAGCTAAAAAACAGGGGCAATTACTCACTCAGCAGGAATCGATCGATTTAATGAAAGCAGAAAGGCAACGTTTCGAGACGTTTTATGTTTCACTTGTCAACTCCTTTGCCGAAAATTTCAACAAAACCATTGCGCAATTGTCTGAACGTGTGGGTGCGTTAGAAAGTTATCATAAAAAACAAAAAACGTAAAATATTTAAAATACTAATACTATTATGAGCGATGTAAAGAGAGCAATCGTTAACGAGATCCACAGGCAGGCTAGAATAAATTTCCCCAGACGTTCGGCAACCGTTCTAGGGTTCGATGACCTCTGGGAAAGCGATATAGCAGTCTTTAACTCTTATGCCCATTACAACAAGGGATATAAATATGTTCTGCTGGTAATAGACGCTTTTTCTAAATATGTGTGGGTGAAGCCTCTAAAATCTAAAAGTGGAGAGGAAGAAGCCGATGCTATGCGGAGCATATTGGATGAAAACTTGCGAAAACCGAATAACTTGGCCACTGACCGCGGAGGTGAATATTTTAACACTCATTTCAAGAAATTAATGTCGGAACATTCCATCAACCACTATTCAATGTTTTCCACTAAGAAAGCATTTTTTGCGGAAAGGGTGATTAGGAACTTAAATCTAATCTCTACAAGGAGTTCAGTTTCAACGGGAATTATAAATGGTTGGATATACTGCAAGATGTTGTCGGTAAGTATAACAGCACAGTTCATCGGTCAATTGGTCTAGCCCCCATCAATGTGACATTTCGCACTCCTTTAAATCGTTCGAACCATGATGATGATGATGACGAGGCCCCTCCAAAACCTAAATTTAAAGTAAACGATATGGTTAGAATTTCTAAGTACAGAGGGGTTTTTTCGAAAGGTTATCACCCCCAGTTCAGTACTGAATTATTTCACATAAGCAGGCTGCAATCAACTAGACCGACAACATATCTGTTAGAAGATGTGAGAGGTGCCCCAATCAAGGGCTGCTTCTATGAACCGGAATTGATGAAGACTAAACACCCAAAAAGCTTTTTAATTGAACGTGTATTACGATCAAAAAATGATCAATTATATGTGAAATGGTTGGGCTTCGATAACACACACAATAGCTGGATCAAGAAAAGTGATTTATTATAATTATTTAATTTTTTAATTATTTTAATTTTTTTTGCGAAAATCAGCATGGATTTATGCACGGAAGATCTACATCTACTGCATTACATAGTAATTTAAGCAACGTACTTCACTGTTTAAACAGTAATAAATTTATAGTTAGTCTAAATTGCGATTTGTCGAAGGCCTTCGATTTAGTAGATCATATTTTATTAGAAAAATTAGAATACTACGGAATACGTGGCATTGCTCTATCTCTTCTCAAATCATACTTAACAGGACGTCAACAAAAAGTTGAAATTAGCCATTTGAATCGCGGCGGTCAATTGGTAAGATACTGCTCATCATTAACTGATGTCCGTTACGGAGTGCCTCAAGGATCAATATTAGGACCCCTGCTGTTTGTTATTTACGTAAATGATCTTCCGTTTAGCACAAACGCTGCTGTAACCATGTACGCAGACGACACCAGTATAAATGTTAATGGTAGTAACGTTGGGGATCTTGCGGATAACATAGCTGGGGTACTCCGTAATGTACAAGACTGGTTCAATGCTAGCCATCTACTGATCAACATCGACAAAACTTGATTAATGACATATTTAAACGACGGAGATAGTGAGTACTTATCGTACCTCCTGAATTTAAATAATATAAAGCTTAGTACAGTTGAGGAGAGTAAATTTGTGGGTGTACTTGTTGATCGGAAATTTCATTGGAAAAAACACGTCGAAGAAATTACATTAAAACTTCCGAAAGCTCTATTCTGCTTCAGACGATTGAAAACTATTTGTGAATTTGCTACTCTACGTACAGTTTATTTTGCTTACTTTGAATCTACTATTAGATATGGGATAGTATTTTGGGGAAATTCAATATTCTTAACTAACATTTTAAAACTACAGAAAAAAGCCCTTAGAATAATTTTTAATCTATCAAACAGAGACAGCTGCAGACCGGTATTTCAAAGACAACATATTATGACAATTATTAATTTATTTATTTTCGAAACGGCTTTATTCGTGTACAACAACATTAGTACTTTACAAAAGGGTTCCAACCTTCATACCTACAATATAAGGGCCGATCCCCTACGGGCTCGTAGTGCTAAAATCTCAATATACTATAGATCTTTTCTGTTTAATTCGGTGAAAATATACAATAAACTGCCTTCAGCAATTAAAGATATAGACAATATAAAAAAATTCAAAATATCACTGAAACGTTATTTAATTGAAAATTGTTTTTATACTCTTGAAGAATTCTATACTGCATAATCTCAATAAAACTAAATTTTGCTAGTAATTTCTATGATCGTCTAAGCCAAGCACCAACGATAATTACATTTAAATACTGTGTTTGTTGTTAATTATATTTGTTATATTTCATGTTATATTCATATTTATTTTTATTTGTATATGTAAATTGTTAGTTTTAACGTGCACGTTTTGCCATATTTACATTTTACATTTTATTATATATACCTATATTTTTATTAATTACATGACATTAAATTATTGTTTTTGTATTATAATTCTACGCCTCTGGCAATGAATAAAGTATCTATCTATCTATCTATCTATCTATAAAAAATAGTCTATTTATGTATATACTTTATTTACAATATAATAATTAGAAAATATATGTACAAATAATAGTCTACTTATCTGTATATACTGTGATTTTATTTACAATAAAATAATTACAAAATATCTTCTTCTTCTTTTATTTTAAAATGGCCCCATGGAAGGATATCAATTTTATTTTGAAGTATATACCGTTTGTCATCGCACAAGTCTAGAGCTTTTTTCTTAATAAAATACGTATAAAGATTGTGTTTATCAGAACGAATGCTTCTATTAACGGCATATGTAATTTCCGAATCAAATAAACTTTTGAAATAATGTTCGAAACTTAATCTATTTTTTAGGGCCTGCTGTCCTACGCCTTTGGCCTTACAAACCTCCTTACCCTCCGCCTTCCGCATGGAATACATTTTCGATTTCAAAGCGACAAATTCTAATAAAAATTTTCCGTTTAATTCGTCTTTGAATTTACCAGGAACCTTCTTATTTACTTTTTGTATTCCATAGGAATTGTCTGGAGGATAATCGGACGTATCGAATATACCCTCCGATCCTTCAGCGCTTTCCTCTCGTATAATGTCATAAATATCTAGTCCTTCGTTACTTTTCGCACAAGCATACACCATTCCGTCCGTGTCCGTTAAAGGAAGATAGCGGGACAGGGTTGCTCTAACATAAACTGATAATGAAAGGAGTACATTAATAATTTAGACAAGTCTAAAATCACCATTCCTAAATAAACCGGTTGGTTATATTTAACCACGGTTTTGTTTAGTTCGACGGCGACCAGATTTTCTTTAAATATCGTACAGGAACGGAATTCCGGTAACGCGATATACTTTTGGGCGCTTCTAAAAGAGTACGCTAATTTGATCTTTCGATGTTTCCAGATGTTTTGCATGGTCTTACCGAAAACCGCGTTGTTCATGAGCTTAAAGAAGTCCTTTTCGAATTCGTTTTTTGCCTTAGCCCTTAAATTCGTGTTCAAGTCTATGTAAGGTTTGAGCCATCTCCGTTGAGAGAATTTTAAAACTCTATGAACCTTGGTTAATTGCAAACCGTACAATAAACATTGAAACAGGCTTCGAACGTGTAAAACGCATTTAAATTTCGGGAACATAGTCAACATTAATTTTGGGGGACAATTATTTGAAGCCGTAGGAGGTCGCCGATGCTCCGGGCAAAAGGGAAACGCTGACGTTTTGTCATGAATTTCCCGGGGCACGTTAAGATCTACTTCCAAAATTAATGAGGTAGGGGCATCTTCCTTGTCAACCGCCATGTTTAGAGCGAGCATGCACGCTCGATCGGTATACATTTCCCTATCCACTTTTTCATCGCATTTAAAATTTTCTAATATATTTTCTATCTCGCGAATCCGATTTTCCGCCAACCATTCAAAATTCCTGTACGGTAAACTTTCGGACATCGCGTAACCGTAAAGGTTATTGGCGTCTACATAAAGCAAACAACTTGAAGGTTCCTTCTCGTATTAATTTTCTTTCATATATTTATTGTTTGCGTTTGCGTATCTATGCGAACATTGAGTAATCCCGCCTCTTATCACTTTTTCGAAAAACAACACCATATCTATGTCGGTCAACAAATCTAATTTTACACTGTACACTTTAAAGCAGCTGACCACGCTAATCCGGGCCCCGTATAAAAATGTACACTGTCTAAATCGTATATTTTCATACATAGATCGCGAAACTGTTCAAAAACATCAGCTAAAATTTTTACGTCACACTTTAAATAAAGTTCACTCACTGTATTGCGCCAACGATTTTATGTTAAATGTTTCCCATACATTCTGAACATGCTCGTAATCTTTGGAGCTGATATGTTCTTCGCGAAGAGCATTATAAAACGATTCTTTCGGCGGTAATTCCGTTTCATTGAGTTTCTCCCAACTATTCATGTAATCGTAGCAAAATATACCTTTACGTCGTACTAAATTAAATTGCTCGGGATTTGGAAAGGCTTCGCGAACAAAATTAAACATTTCCGGGGCTAAATTATTGGCTAAAACATCCAAGCTTCTAGCTAAGAACCGATAACTGTCTATAAACCTCCATGTCAGCTTAGCACATTTTTTCGATACTGAAATGTAATTTTCCCTTGTCACGGGGAGGATATTTACCGGTTCACGGTTGAAATTTAATTCATTAATTATGAAATGTATATCATACCCTGACATGTTATGAAACAGTATGGGAATGTAATTACCGCATTTGTATTGCAGGTTACAATTTTGACAAAGGGCCGATAAGAATTTCCCAGTGAAATGGTTGTGATTTCTAACTTTGACAACCAAATCCTCATTGAATTCTTGCAAACAATGGGGGCACAGTGCGGTATTATCATACCGCTGCTGTTCCTCCAATGTAAACGGCAGCATTGGAATGTTAATATTTATCTTTTCCTCTATTATTGCGGTTTCTTTTATCAACTCGTTAACCAGCCATTTTTGAGGATTGGTTCCTACATAACTTTTATAATGTGATAAGGAGGGATCGAACGAGCAAACGACCTGGTATGTGACAGCGAAAGGTATATGTTTTTGGTATGGTATAGTACAGCTTTTGAAATGCGTAACATCCGCATCATCATCAATTTGATTACACGGCACTGTTAAACATTCAAAATCGGCGTATACAACAAAGGGATAACGTAAATTAAAATTTAAATTTTTAAAAGACAACGTAGGTATATTCGCCCGGTTTACCAAATTCTATGCGAACTGCATCGAACTTTCCGCAATCATCCAGGTGATTGTTCAACGATTGGACACTCCTGAAGTGTCTTAAGCACCTGTCGCATATAAAAGTACGGTTGCTGTGCTTGGTGATGGCCGACCTACATAAACGGGACATATTCTTTATCCAGCAGTAGTGAGATGCTTTCCTCTTTCTCACGTACAGCAAATTAATATGCTGTTGTTTTTTAGATTTTGTATGATAAAGAGGACCCATCACTTTACTACCCTGCAACCCGTACACGTTAACGGAAATGTTAGAATTTTGACGTTCAAATTTGGGAATGTCCATAATTTTCACCGGAGACTTAATACCCTTAATATTAAATAGTTGTTTGAAATTTTGCGGATACGAGGATGGTAATTCTTTATTTCTATTGGAGGGATAAAGAGCGGAAACTAGAGCGTAATAGAAGCAATCGTTATCCGTATTTTTTACATTTATAATGGCGTGCTTGCTTTTAATTACAGTAGGCAACTCGATAAATCTAGAAGCTCTTAAAGGTGAATATTTATTAATATTTATGGCTAAAGAACTAATACGACTAAAACTACCGCCTGAGCCTACTTCCTGAAACGTTTCCATCTGTAAAAAAGGGTAAAAACTAATTAAAAGTGAGTTTTTTAAAACTTTATATACGCACCTGTGATAATAAAGAAATTTCCATGTCCCTGAAGATAGAAATAAGGTCGCTGGATCTCGATATAATGAAGTTTGAAGTGTTAAAGTACTTGGTCTGTACTGTTTCATCCAGTTTCATTTTATAATCGGCACATAAAACGACATTGGCTTTCATGTTAGGTATTCGCTTTTGGAGGGATGCTTCAGTTTTATCCACAAAAATGGGTTGTGCTTCCTCGAGAAACTCTTTTGGATCTAAGATATTGTTGTTGATCACTATGCCGGTCTTAATACGTCCTTTGAACGCCGATTCCAGCTAAAACATGCAAAATACAATCAATCAAAATGAAAATATTCAATAAAAAAATGAAAAACCTACGTCATAATACGTTACGCTGCTTTCGTCACCCCCTCCACTAACTCCTTCACCTGTTATAATAAGGGATTGTTTTATCCTCGCATCCAAGTATTTACATCTGGTCAAAATCGTTTATAATTTTCGTTGATCACCTATTCCTCTCGCCTTTGAGTAATTTCTTATCTGTTGGATTGTTAATCCCGTATTTTCATCATTCAGGGTTGATAACCTGCGAGAATCTTCAGGCGTTGTTGCATTTGTTAAATAATCCTCCAGCAATGTAACCTGATTTTGTAAACTGGTAATATCCATTATGTTAAGACGGATAAAATACAATTCAGTCTTTCAATTAAATAATAATAATAATTAACACCGTGCGTTAATGGAGTAATTGGTCCTCGAAGCACTTTAATTTCACAAACTGAAATCACTGAATCGAACGGGTTTTCAAAACGAGTATGTTAATTACACCAACCGCTTGTTTCAACTAAAACACTGATGCTTTAGCGCGACCTTTTTTATACGAGTGCAAGGCGCAATTAATTTTAATTGTTGACGTAAATCGAAATCGCAAAACACCCTCATAAAATGATAACATAACTTCAAGACTTTTTTTATTTTACAAGCAATAACACATAAATTGCATGTTTTTTAAACACCCCTAACAAGGTCAACTGTCGACACTTCGAACAATACACTTCATAAAACAATTAATTTTTACAACTAAATTAACCACTAACCGAATAAATAATATAATTTTTGGATTCGCGTAATTCCCCCCCTTTTTTATAACTAATAATTATTTTGGTATTAACTGTAGAAAATTCACCTAGTGATTATTTGTTTTTATGTATACGTATTTCGTAACGCACTTAAATTAATATTAAAACCGAGTAATTTTATCTTCCCTTTTTTTGTTACTAATGACCAGAGACGAGAAAGAAAAAAATGTAAAATAATGCAAAGGATGTCCAAAGCAACGATTCATTTATAAATGGAATAAACACACGTAAATAATAATTTAAATGTGAAATTTTATACACTCCTAATGTTGTTTTGTAAAACAAACGGCAAATATCAAGAAATGAAGCATTTAGATAGTCGTCCAAACAATTTTATATGTTGATGTTCATTTAATTTATAAAGAAACCAATGACTTCCCAGGTGTTCCAATGCCGCACATGTTCGTATTAAATTTCTCATTAGTCATTATCAACTACAGCATACAATAAAATTAAGACAGTGGCGTGGAGCTTGTATATAACATCTTATTCATGTATGAATTTTAATGGTACAAACTGTTAAAAGATTGACTTTTCTTCATGCTAGGTGCCCGCTTGACGAGCCAAGTTATACATAATTATGTCAATATCGTTTCAATATCTACGAATCTAAAATACAGTGTAAAGATACTAATAATTTTTTTACACTTTTTCGCACATCGTCAATTGATTTCGATGTATTGATAAAATTGCAAATGTTCTTTACAAGAATTGTGACAAACGATTATTTTACAAACAAAGACACATAAATTGCATGTTTTTTAAACACCCCTAACAAGGTTAACTGTCGACACTTCGAACAATAAATACATTTCATAAAACAATTAATTTTTACAACTGTAATAACTAACCGAATAAATAATATAATTTTTGGATTCGCGTAATTCCCCCCCTTTTTTATAAATAATAATTATTTTGGTATTAACTGTAGAAAATTCACCTAGTGATTATTTGTTTTTATGTATACGTATTTCGTAACGCACTTAAATTAATATTAAAACCGAGTAATTTTATCTTCCCTTTTTTTGTTACTAATGGTAATGAAATAATGATATTGTTTAAAAAGCAGTAATTTATTATGCCATGACATTTTAGATCACAGGGCAAAAAATTTATTATGGCACGACATTAAGAAAAACATTTTATAGTTTTTTCTAAACATAAATATTAATTAGTCAATTAAACCCGGAAACATCCCTCTTTTAACAGCACAGCGTTCAGTTTTAAACCAGGCGCTGAACAGATCTGTGCACATATGTAATGTGTTTTGTTCATTTTAAATCTAAACTCGCATCTTTTAACCAATAAAAATATTATTAAAAAACAAAACTCAACCGCTTTCAGTTTTATTTTTAATAGTGTAAATTGAAAAAAGAAAAAGTCTTTTCGTAAGATTACACAAGTGAAGGGATATAATTAGTAAGTATTTCCCTGTATGTGCTTTGTTTTCTTAAATCAATATTTCGTTTTGTTATAGTGCGTAAAATATGAGATCTTCCTGCTCCAGCGTTTGTTTTACAATATCGAAAAAACAGACGCACGTAAGTTGAGAATGTTATTTTAATTAAGACGCAAAATTTAATGTTTATTTTTCAGCTTCCAACGTCATTCTATGCAATGTATTATAATTGATGTAAAAACTGGTGACATCATTCATGAAGAGAATGTTTATTTTTAATTTCATGCCAGAGAAAGAAGTTTGTTCGCAAGATTTTGCAACTGAACGGATATAATTAGTAAATATTGTTTGTATGTGCTTTTGTTTTCTTAAATCAATATTTCGTTTTGTTTTAGTGCGTAAGATATGAGGTCTTCCTGCTCCAGCGTTTGTTTTACAATATCGAAAAAACAAACGCACGTAAGCTGAGAATGTTATTTTAATTAAGACGCAAAATTTAATGTTTATTTTTTCAGCTTCCAACGTCATTCTATGCAATACTTGAAGTAAAAACTGGTGACATCATCCATGAAGACAATGTTTATTTTTAATTTCATGCCAGAGAAAGAAAAAGATGCATTCTTCCTTTAATTATTATTATTATTATTGTATTTTGTAGGCTACTATTTATTCATTAATTGTATTAAAGAGAATAGAGAGAGGAAATCTGTAATTCGCTTATGTTGTTAATATTGTATTTACATCTAGCTAATGACGATGATGATTGTATATTAATTTTCAGCCCCCCCTTTAATAAAATGTTTACCCCCTGCAATTTACAGCACCACCTTATTATCTGATTCTACGGACCAGCAGCGAGGCGACGCAACCACCAAGCCCCCGCCAAATTTTTCAAATTAATCCGTTTCAACGCCCCACTGGACCACTGGGCCGTCGCACCACTGGAACACCCCCCACCCACCCACGTAACGCCCCGACAAATTTTTCAGATTAACCCGGGTCGCCCGCCCGCGTTCACGCGCACGGCGACATCTTGCGCCAAGTGTGACACAGCAACAACCCCTTTTTTCTTGCGCCAACGCCTCTTTATCTCTCTCTCTCTTGACCACGATACGAGCCATGACATTTACTCTTTTTCCCGCCAACACACGCCCCACTGCGACATCTAGCGGGAAGGACGACAAGTTTTGACACACATAACCTCACTAAATTGTCCTGTCCTCAATAGGAAAATCCCATAAGAATAACATGGGGAGATTTAGTCTTGAAGGAACATTTACTTACTACTGACAAGCTTTGTAAATTAATCTTTACGGGCGAGCTGGAAAGTTTGTGGAGCGAGCATCCATAATCCAGCGAGCCCAGTAACAATTAATCGCAAAGCGTGTCGCGTACAAACTTTTATTTCCACCTTCACCAGCATTTCTTTATGAATTTTATATTTTTTATAAAAAGACATTTTGGAATCAAAAACGGTATCACAATTTATAGCTAGGCGTTGCCATGGAGTTGTGGTGAAGCACATTAGTTGCCATAGCTTTTTGTTGATGAGCATTGTAAAATCTTACAGGGCTGTTGCTGTAATTACTCATTTACTTAGCTATACATAAAGGCCTGTAAAGTGTCATTTACATAGAAGGGGGAAATAAAATTCTATAACGCTCGTCTTTGTTGTTTAATCACAACACCATGACAATATTTAGCTATAAATTGTCCTACCATCTTTGATTACAAAATATACAATTAATAAAAAAACCGCTGGTAAAGATGGAAATAAGTCTTTGTACGTGGCACGCTTTGCAATTAATCTTTACTGGGCTTACTGGATTATGGACACTTGCCCCACAAACTTTCCATCTCACCGAAAGATTAGTTTACAAAGCTTGCCACGTAATTAAGTATTATTAATTTAGTTTTGATATCACGTCATCTATTACAAGTCGCCATCGCTCTGGAAGCTTTTAGTGTGTTTGTAAATTAACTAACTACTTCTATTACAATAAAACGGACTTTTTCTCTAACCGTTTTAAAAGCCGAGGAATGTAAAATAGTTTTTATCTACGATCATACAAAAAGTGTCTACTTTTTACACTGATTTTCGTGTAAAAAGTTAACGTTTATTGAGCTAGTGTTATAAAAATTTTATTACACGCTAATGTCAACAAGAGATGTATGATAAATGATTTATGAATATTTTATAGAATACTGACTCGTAATAGTTATTTACATTGCAAGACCGTTACTTAAAACTTTACGTGCGAGCACGGTACATAACAAGCGAGCGACCAGCGAGCTTGTTATCCGTGCAAGCACGTAGGGTTCGTGTAACGGTCGAGCATTGTACAATATTTTATGGTATACCGACTCATAAATATTTAATAAATAATTCTTTCATTTACTGAAGCAGTACAGCACAATGCGTAAGATATACATCAAAATTATGGTATCGATGATAAACGAGCCCGTAATACTTTTTACTGGCTTCATAACGTGCTAGCCCGTAAAAGGAATCTTTATCCATGGAGACATAGCTCAATAAACAGATGTTAACGAGTCAGTATACCGTAAATATCTGTTTATTGAGGTCTGTCTCTAGGAGTACAAATCCTTCTACGAGCAGCCCGTCATGAAATTATTACTGGCTCTTTATTGTCAGTACCATAGCAACATACATATGCAATTAAGACATTCATATACATCTTACGTATTGTGCTGCACTGCTTCAGTAAATGTAAGAATTATTTATTAAAGATTTACAATCCAGAACACCACAAAACATTGTACATTCATCGACCGTTACACAAACCCTGCGTGCTTGAACGGATAACAAGTTCGCTAATTGATCGCCTGTTACGTACCGTGCTCGCACGTAAAGTTCCAAGTAAGGGTCTTGCAATGTAAATTACTATTACAAACTGCTTGCTAAACAACTTAACACATAAAAATCAAAGCACGCTGATATACATGATATATCACAAATTAAAAAAAATATATCAAATAAAATTAATACTCTAGTAAAGCGTTATGATTAGCAGCTGCATATAGACTGAAAATTAGCGATCATGGGATAGGGAGACGAAGCTTCGGACCCAATTCTGAGATCTTTAATATACTGGAAAAAACCAGTATCCTCAATATGCAATCTGATAAAATCAACACCGTTTGGGACTTCAGAAAACCTTTTAGGGTTGAAATACCTGAGAGGGGTGATGAAGAACGAAAACGAGAGTTGATTCAAAGACAAGGATCTGTATGGTATACAGATGGTTCCAAAACAGAAAACAGCTCTGGAGCAGGAGTGTTTGAGCAAAGTACAGGGAATGAAATATGTGTTAACCTGGGGAAGCTCACCTCCGTGTTCCAAGCTGAATTAACAGCCATAATATTATGTGCACAAAGCATGATAGAGAGGGGCTTTGAAAATAAGCAAATCTCCATCTTAACGGATAGCCAAGCGGCACTAAAAGCCTTAGAAAGTACTGAAATTCACTCAAGGGTCGTGCTTAATTGCACAGAAGCACTGGTGACACTGGCCACACGCAACAATGTTTGTGTAGAGTGGGTTCCAGGACATCAGGGTTATGAAGGAAATGAAAAAGCTGATCAACTTGCAAAACAAGCTTCCGAACAGAGATTAATAGGTCCTGAACCTACATGCGGGATCCCTTATTTAACCGCAAGAGGGATTATCAAAGACTTATTGAAAGATAAACATAAAACCTACTGGGAGAAATTACAGGGGCACAGGCAGTCAAAGATACTAATGATGTCCCCTTCCAGTAAGAGAACAAAGGAACTGCTGAGACTGAGCAGGAAACAACTAAGGCTTTTAACAGGACTATTAACAGGACACTGTAGCCTTAATAAACATCTCAACATAATGAATATTGTCGATGATGCAACCTGTAGGCTATGTGAAGAGGAAGAAGAGACAGCCCTACACGTCCTATGTGAATGTTCAGCCCTCGGGGCTAAAAGATTTAAACATTTCGGGGCTCAGTATGTTGAACCGAGCGAAATTGCATCAGCACCAATCAACTGTATCCTCAACTACTTTGGCGATACAGGTCTGATTGAGTAAATCACTTCTTGGGGCACAATAAGCCTAGAGCTTCAGTGCAGTGGGTGAAGAGTGAAGACCACGCCCAGAATGAATGAATGAATGAAAGCGTTATGATCGTAGATAAAACGTTGTAAGATACACGTGTAAAAAGTCTCTTCAAGGCACTCACGTCTTGCACTAAAACTCGCTCGTGTTTTAAACCGTTCACGCAATAAAGAATGGCTTTTTACACTTGTATCTTAAATATCTATAAAAATCAATTTAAACAAATTTATTTGTAACC